>JASEVX010000001.1:127177234-127204685 GCA_031761405.1 Serripes groenlandicus | reverse complement strand
TATGGAAATCTCAATCGACTTTTTCAAATTTCTACCTGCGATCTATGTCTAAGCAAACTGAAAATCTTCACTCTCTGGGGCCACTGGTGGCGTCTCAGCGAGTTATATGCTAAATTACATATTAGACACAACAATAAAGTACTTAACGATTGAAATTTATCAATCCATTCTCCTACTTTCACAGGCTGTTGTGTCTCAGTACTAAGTAAATAAATTAAATAAAAATAACTACAATGTGCTGCATTACCTGTAGGACTAGAAGTGTTGGCAGATGCCTCCCGACCGATGCTGAAAAGTCATCAGGTAATAAATGACTGGTAATGTATTTTTGACATAAAAATGAAGTTTTTAAAGTAAAACATATTTTTATTAGAAAATACTTACCAGTCATTTCATATTCCCGCCTCCCAACCCCGCGTCGTCAACCAACACTTACTTGAAAACTAAAAGTGACACGTTGACCTCGTGCACCGGTATTTGCCGGTGACCGTGTATATCACACGGGCGTGAGGGATACGCTAGGCGAGTTCTTTTTCTGGATGAATTAAGGGTTAGGAGATGTATATATCAGGTAATAAATGACTGGTAAGTATTTTCTAATAAAAATATGTTTTACTTTAAAAACTTCATTTCACTGTTCTAGAAGTAACTTCTAACAAAAGACTAGAAGTTTAGCCCTATTAGCTTTAAGTTGTTACACTGTTCTGTGATATCGTGACGGAGACGAAACAAGACCCTTTCATTATATGAAATACGATATGAAAATGATAGTGCTCGAGTTTTCTATCCTAAGCCTTATATCACAATGCATGTTTTTTTTTTTATATATCTATTACAGACTTAAGACACGTTCTGCAGAAGATGACTTGCGGGAAAGGAAAAGGGGCACTTGCTTAAAACGAAAAATTTCCTCTTTTCTAACATTTTAATTAATTATTTCGGCAGGAAATTGAAAATCGATTTCAAATTAAACATATGTTACACCTATTTCGCCTGATTATTTCAAACCAGAAGACTTTAATAAAGTAACATTAGTGTTTAAATCAACTTTTAATTTCGATTATTTACTCCTATTTAATGGACACTCATTCCCATTGTTTTAACCATTTTATCAGGGAAATGAAGTATAAAGTCGTTAAACGTTCTTTAAAAACAATGTCGCTTTGTAAAACATGTGTAGTTAATATGAGCGGCCCTCTGCGAAAACAAACCGTAAGGCATTTTCGACCAGTCTATCAGCCAGATCATCCACCGAGTCTGATCTGGATCTGTACAGTTCGCTTATTAGCCATACAATGTTACAAGAAACTTCTGTAAAGCTGTATTCGTTTGGATCTTCAGCATGAATGGGCAGGCAGGTCTTTTGCCACACGCGTACTAATGTTGCCAAGGTTGGTTTTCCTGGAGCATCGCTATACACCTTCCAAATTGCATCATTGTTTTCCTGCGACACACACCCGTTCTTCCATGCTATAGGTTGACGTCTTTCCATTAAATAAAGATCTATACGTTCAACATGACAGAGTACATGTCTGGCAGTTGTGTATGAACTTAAAGGTCCATGACGCCCGTTTACAGTGCTACTTGACCGGTCATCTTGCGCGGACACACGATGCTACATCGGTCAACATGTCATTCAATCCAATAGATGTGGTATAAATAAATAGCTGTGTTTCATGACGTATGTTAATGATTCGTAATGTAATAAATATATGAACTATGTGTGTAGTAGTAAGTATTTGTTGTTCTCGGGGCAAATGTTATTGATTATATCATACTCTAACAGTATCCGTGTTTGTTGATTTGAACATTTTTGTCCTTTGTCGAATGGGATAAAATGTATTTTGCTTATTTGAGATTCACCCTATATTTAAAAAAAATCGAACACTTGATGATAACTAGCTATAACTATTTAACTATTTTGATATACAACCGAGAGTTTATTCATGTGGTTTTTTTTTTCTTCTTTTTGAGATCCGTTGTGATTAAACATGAAAAACATTCTTGCAAAGCTAGGAATTGCTCAACAATTTTTTTTTTCCTTTTACATATCTCCGTTCAAAATTTAAAAAATCTTTTATAGAGATTTTCCCAACGCCTGGATATTTTTAAAATTTTCTATTGTATATATTCTTTTTATATGGGAAAGGGTTAACATCGCGAAAAGTTGCACATCAGTTGCATAATAACAAAGTGTTTTTTCTCTAAGGGGTTTTCTTCACAGAAAAACCTCACCCACCATTACTGTATCGCATTACATCTTTGTTAGATGTCTGTGCTTCATTCATTTTATGATGCGAGCTAACTTTCTTTTGTTGTTTTTTTCTGAAGATTAAAAACCCTTCTACCACAGTCGCTTAGTTTAGTACCGACTTAGAATTTTGCAGCGCGATAACTACGACCAAAGCTGTCATTAAATCGGTGCATAGTACAATGAATGAATAGATTATTGTATTATAGGAATTATTCTCGTGTTAACTGTAAGACTAGTTTTTTACATTTAACCCTTTCCCTCATACGACAATGCTGCAGCAGACGACTTTGAACATTTTTGTAAATTCTCTATAATTGAATGGATAACCTATGACTAAAAGTGGATACATTGTGTCAAAAGGAGAAATTGCTCGTTTTGAGCAATTTCTTCTTTTGTCACTATGTTTTCAAAAAGCCGTCTGCCGCAGGGCGTCAGAAAGCGTCTATATAGGGGAAAAGGGTTAAAGCTTTTGGTGTTTCTTCATTAAGCGCGGACAATGTTAATGTCTCTGTCAAAACAAATATATAGAGAAAAGTCGACGTTTTTGTTGTATATCATAATGAGAAAGTGATGCTGATTCATTGGCATTTCCCCCCAATAGTTATCATCAATACATTATCTAGGAATATAAAATATAAATATTACATATAATTAAATAAACCCATTTGTGGGACTAAGGGACTTGAACGCTAAACAAGAACTCAAGGGCGTGTGAACTTTGTTTTTGCAGGTTTTATATGAGTCTTGGAGAAACCCACACAAAAAGGGGTCTTAATAAAACCCAAACATTCCCGGATGCATACGAGCAACAACGTTTCCGTACAGTGTATACTAGGGCTCTACTCTATCTGATATGGTAAAATACTTATAACTGGCGGAATTAGTACTGCCAAACCATTTAAACGTACCCAGACTATACAGTAAGCCTGCATCTACAATGTATCAAACCCCTCTTGTCTCAGCAAGCAGACGATATACACAAACACTGAACGTGTGTATAAAAAAACGTCACAAACATCATCTCGAAAGATTCATTTCAAGATACGTTTTAAGATAAGGAGATTCGGAGAAAGTTTATAGTGTATCATTGCCCCCGGTGTCATTCCAGTTTTTTGTTAACCCTTTCCCTCATATAAACGCTTTCTGACGCATCTACAACATACGACTTTTAAAATCATTGTGGCAAAAGGAGAAATTGCTCATAATGAGCAATTTCTCCATTTGCCACAATGATTTTCAACTCTATTCAATAATCATACTATCATTTAAATAGATTGTCTATATCTTGAACTTGATAATTTCATAAAAAGTCTGCTTCAGATTTTCTGTACGTCGGAAAGGGTAAACCGTCTTCTAAAGGGGCGGCACACTGCGAAAACCAACCTATCATTCGGCATTTACGACCAATGGCTCTTCACTCTTCGCTAACTAGTCATAGAATGTTTGTTTCAAGAAACTTCTGTACAGAAATTTTCTTCTAGATCTTTATCATGGGTGCGTAGACAAGAACCTTTCCAAATATGTAAATACTCAGGCTTAGGTTGGTTTTCGAAGAAGATCCGTCGCCGTGATTAAATCATGTATGTATTGTAAATAAACCGACATTGTTGGGATGGAAGGTTCTTTGGAAAACGAAGACGGTAAAATGACTTCTAACATAATAATCATAAACGGAGTCCATACAAGTCCATCGAACAAAGGACAGCTTACCCTTTCCCACATTCCCACATACAGACGCATTCTGACGCATCTGCAGTAATAGAATTTTGAAAACATTGTGGCAAAAGAGGAAATTGCTCAATATGGCTTATTTCTTCTCTTGGCACAATGTTTACAAATCTTATCTAATTTATAGAGATTTTCCATCAACTGGATATTTCAAGTTCAAAGTCGTTTGCTCAGATGTGTTGTATGTTGGAAAGAGTTGCATAATAATGTGAAGTCTGCTTATTTCACACGCACTAGTAAACGTTACCAAAGTAATTAATGTTTGTTGTGATGGTTATCAGTTCTCCATGCACAAAACCTGTTTGAGAAATAGCTTCCTGGCCTTGACACACACGTCCTCTGTCTAGTTTAGTTTTTATGTTTTGAATCTTAAGTGTGCGATTTTAGGAGAAAAGGGGTCCGAGCCATGGTAGCTTAGTCGGTAGCAACGCGTGCTTTTAATCTAGGAGTTGCGAATTCGAACCCCAGCTCAGCCAACACTCTTTCCGACTGAAAAGTCGATGCAATAACACGTAATCCGTCTTCCAGCAATGAGCTAACATGGTTTATGCGGAAATGCAGCCAATTGCGTGGCAAGACTGTTGTGTGAGGAAGCCAATAAACACATGGGTAGCTGAATTGTCCGACGTGATATGACTGAAACAATTGTTGAAAACGGCGTCAAACCAAACTAAATAGAAGGATAGGAACACAGTTGTTCGTGAATCATTCGATGATGATGTGATTGTCTGAATATTTCTTTGTAAACGTGGCTACCTTAACCCGATGGATTTATTAAACTGATAAACTGGATTAAACTGCACATCTGTGTAGGCTTATCGTGGTCTTCATTATTCCCGAATGTAGTTTCAAACTATTCCCTAACACAGCCGCATTTTGACGCATATGTTAGGGACGAATTTTAAACAAGAGGGCAATGATGGCCCTGGAATCGATCACCTGTTTTTATTTCTTCACTTTAGCCATATAATCCCCGCCCCCCTGGCGGCCATAGTTTTACAACAATCAACATGGCTTGAAGGAATCTAATAAAGGGTCACCCTAGGAACAGTTCTACAAAATTCTTTGAAAATCTGCCTGACTCTTTTGGAGGAGAAGATTCTTTAAAGTTTCACTTTAGCCAAAATAGCTCCGACCCCTTGCGGCCATGTTTTTCGACCAATCAACATGGCTTGAAGGAATATGATAGAGGGTTATTTAAGGAACATTTCTACATTATCTGAAAATCGGCCCGACACTTTTGGAGAAGATTTTTTAAGTTTTCACTATAGCCATATATCTGCCAACCAGTTTGGGAGAAGAAGAATTTTGAAGTGTTTTCGTTTCGTTACCATGGAAACCAGAATTCTGCATAGATCCCAAATAATGGTCATTGAGAGGATGCTTTCTGTGAAGTTTCATCTCAATTGACCCACTGGTTACTGAGGTGAAGATGTTGACGCACGACGCACGATGAACGACGCACGATGGACAAAAGGCAATCACAATAACTCACCTTGAGCAAAGCTCAGGTGAGCTAAAAAGGCTAAATGAAAAATTGCACTTAATGTCATAATGTTTGCAACTTTATTTATTCAATTAACTTTTTTTCATAGAGGTTTACAACATGAGATATATGTATTTTCTCATTCGTCTAATGCACGTGTTGCATGTGGGAAAGACGGCTAAGTCGTGCCTTACGACATAGGTTACATGAAGTATTCCTACTACACGGTAATGGGAATCATATATTAAGTGAAGACTGTAACTTATCATAAGACTGTATGACTGTACATGCAATATACTTATATTCAAGATGGTCCTGGTCTAACGTGGTAACTTCGCTAGGATATTAAGTGTTTGCTAGTCGATATCCTGGTCTAACGTTGTAAATTCGCTAGATGTAGATCTATATTAATACAAACATTTCATACGTGTGCATACACAATACCGTTTATGGTAATTTTTCACTTTTTGCAAATTAAAAAGTAATATATTACTTAATTATTATTATTTCACATACAGCATATCTATGGCAAGCCGTTTTACTATGTATTCGTTTGAAAGATATCACACAATATTTGAGAGAAATCTTTATAACGTAGAAAGATATCTTGCTTTTAATAATATATCTCTTAATTAGAGATATATATCTCTATCACCCAGATATATTTCTCTATCTTACAGATGATATCTCTCTATCTTATAAAAAGATATCTGTAAGTTAGAGAGATATCTTGCAATTCTACAGGGATATCTCTCCGTATTACAGAGATATAATTCTAGCGTAGAGACATATCTCTCTATCTTACAAACATATATATTTCTAAGAGACATATCTCCCTATATACGTTGACAAGATATCTCTCTGAATAAGAGAAATATTTATATAATTTAGAGATATCTCTTTATATGACATTTATCGCCGTGTTATAACCGCATCGCTACCGACTGAGCTACCGGTGCTTGTTTTATGCGGAAGGAATTACAATAAGCGAGTTAAGATCTGAAGATAATCTTTCTAAATTTAAGAGATTTCTATCTAACCTAGGAAGATATGTCTTTAAGCATGTTAGAGATATATCTGTCTAATTTATACAGATATGTCTCTTAGTTATAGAGATATCTCTCTTATTTAGAGCTATCTCTTTCAAAAGTTGAGGGATATCTCTCTATCTGACAGATATATTCTTTACGTAAGAGAGCGTTTAGCCATACAAATCTGCAGAAGACGAATTTGAAAACAGTAAGGCGAAAATAAGGATACATTCATTACTTAAAGAACTTCTATTTAATAGAGTTTGAAACAGTGTGACCAAATGAGAAAACTCATCATGAGCAATGTTTCATTTAGCCGGAGTGTTGTCATAAGTAGTCTGCTGCAGTTGCGTCAAAATGCGTCTGTTTAGATCCCTATAGAGAATAAACGAGATCCTGGTCCCTTTTTTGGACATCGAACGTGTTCATGATTCGCCCTGATACGTTTAAGCTATCGCATGTCATTTTGTCTATTTCTTGCAGACAGACACTGATCTAGATATTTGTAAATCCCTTGGAAAAAGATGCATATATTGGGAATATGTATTTCATTTTAAAATATATCGTAACTTCTTTAAACAATTACAACTGTGAAATGCCCAAAACATTTACATCGAAATAATAACTTCTCCTACCATTGTTGAATTGTCAATTCAAGGCCAAGGTTAAAAGTAATATAATATAGCCTAGTGCGTGATCGCACCACGCAAAAGTAAATAATTCAAGGGTTGCGAGAAACAAAGTTCAATATATCAGGATAAAGACACTTTGAGCCAAGTCTGGCGATTTGGGGTCGACATGATATCTTATGGGGCTGTACTTATGGGGCTTTTTGGTCAAAATATGCCTATTGGACTTGATTATATGAAGACAGACAGCAACGACTCTAGTAAGACTGTGCGGGTGCACATGCTCGCCTGGGTGTTCAATGTGCGCAGAAGCATCAAGATCCCAGTTAGCTGGACGCGGTTCATTTGATATACATTGTCATATTAGTCGTCAGTTTCGAAAGTCCGAAGACAACATTAACATAATTTCAAAATTCATCTACTCCGAAGATCGTAGGACAAATAGGATATACTGTGACAAATATTTTAGGCTTAACTCACTCCTACCTATAGACCTATTCTGATGCATCTGCAGCACATGATTTTTGAAAACATCGTGACAAAAGGAGAAATTGCTCAATACAAGCAATTTCTCCTTTTGCCTCAATGTTTTCAACTTTTTTCAGTAATTCTACCTACAATTTTAGCGATTTTCCATAATTTTGAGTAGTCATTTTCAAAATCGACTGCTGCAGATATGCTGTTTGTGGGAGAGGGGGTTAAGAACCCTTTATTACTTTCAGTCCGGTTAACGAAACTCTCCGGGAGGAAACACTTGTATATGCCTATTTGCAGAATTCATTATATTAATATTGGACCCACTTGAACGTCTCAAGTGCACTCGCTCTTTAGTCCTTGATTTCCTTATTTTCCTCCCGCCTATATTATGAAAGCACTGACAGTACTGGATGCTCAGTTCACACAATCCATTGTGAATCTACAATATACGTATACAATCTAAATTTCTAAAACTATATTCATTTGGAGGTATTTCCCATATTTCCCCAAGATGTTTTTGAAGTCGACTACTGCAGATTATTTCTATGTGTGTAAACAGCTAAACCTATCCCATATGAATCTGACTTTAAACCCGTAGTCATTGGGAATTCAGAAGACGTCTATATCATCCGGTACAAAATCCGTCACACGACTAGTAGCTGGTAAGTGAACGATGTATCATCTGTACTTGAAAAACAATGGCTTTCTGGTTTAAACGCTTGAAAACTTCAAAGTTGTGACCGCCCTAAGTCATTATGCTGATACGCGTGCTTATCTATTAAATGTTTTTTACTCTCTCTCCTTTCCTTTGCGTGGGAGGGAGTGGTTAAAGGAGCGATAGGGCCTGGTTGCAGGGGAACTCAATACGTTATTACAATATTGTCACACACACATATCCTTGTTGAGGGCTGTAAACATTCGTACGTTTCCAAATGCATATGAATCGAAATTGAACCATCTACGGAAAGGTGTGTGTGATAATGCACACAGAACAAAACTGATTCAAGACGATCGGCGATTTCAGTCTTAAGTCGTTAAAGATCGGCATTGTTTGTGAAGGATAAATGGACACTTCCCGCACGAAAATAGCTAGGTTATGAAGGTTAAATGGACATAGCTAGGTAATGAAGGTTTAATGAACAATTCCGCACGAAAATAGCGAGGTAATGAAGGTTTAATTGACACTTTCGGGACGAAAATAGCTAGGTAATGAATGTTTTCAGACCATTCAGGACGAAAATAGCAGTTAATGAAAGTGTAATGGATTCTTCGGGACGAAAATAGCTAGGTAATGAAAGTGTAATGGATTCTTCGGGACGAAAATAGCTAGGTATAATGAAGGTTAAATGGACCCCTCCGCACAAGGACCGACCTTCATAGCGTTTACGTTAACATATGGCGATTCAGGGCAACACACATGATTGTAGGTCTTTATGAGGCCGGAATTTGGTCTATTGAGGGGCCTATTTCATGTTCAAATATATATACGTATATAAAGCACATGTTGACTTGTAGGTCTATATGAGGGGCGTATTTCATGTTCAAATACCCATACGTTTATGAAGCACATATTGTAGGAACTCGAAATAATCATCTCGGTGAGAACCACAAAAAAAGATTTGAATGACATATTAACCCTGTTATTGCATTTGAAAAAGGGCTATATAAGAGAGATGTTTAGTTTTAATTATATTTTACGCCGTTTTTAACAGTATTTCGGTTATATCACGGCTTTACCGGGTAAATTACCAGCACTACCAGCACCACCAGCACTACCGGTATTATTTATTATGTCGCCGATGCATCCGTCGAGTTACTAGAGATATTGTTGAAATCAAACCAGCTTTCTTAATCTTATCTAGGTCTCTGCTTTTATGATGATATTTTAGCGTAATTGCGAAAATATAGACCCTGATCAGAATGTGCGATGGGAAAGACTGACAGGGGTCTTTCATGGTGAATCGTAGATTTGAATGTCCGTTTACTGTGTGGGTCACACACTGCGAATACCGTCAATGTTTATCAATTTAACCCTATGTTGTCGGTATTCGTCATTGTCTATGGTTCAGAAGGAAAGTTAATGTTTTAATATCTTACGTAGAGCGATGAACCACAGTCCTAACATTTACCTACATGAAGACGCATTTTTTCGTATACATGCACCATACTACTGTAGTCACATTATGTTCATTTGTATTCAATTAACCATTTCGCTACCAAAGGCATTTAAAGGTGTTTGCAAACAATGCAGATTCAGGTGAGACAGCTCATAACGAGCTGTCTCTCCTGAAATCTGCATTATTTGCCACTTAGACATTAAATTTTACCAAATTTTCTGTTGTACGAAAAATGGAGTGGTCCAATTTTCAACAATGGAAGAGTCGACTTTGTGAAATTCGGCTGTGAAAGGGTTAAAAAGCGATGTTCCATGAAAACTAATCTTCATTATTACACGTGTGGAAAAAAGACTACGGATCCAAAATATAAATATTTTATGACTAACTAGTAAAGAGTGCATAGCTAGATCAGGCAGCGATGATACGCTGGCTGACCTGAGTATACACTGCTCGCAAAATGCTTTAAGGTTTGTTTTTGTAGAGCGCCACTTGTTTATACTTTCATTTATAGAGATTTCGACTGGAGCTATGTCTTTACAGTCGTTTGCTGAAGATTGTATGTTGGAAAGAGTTGGAAGAACGAAACGTTGAACTATGCAAGGCCAACACTACTAGCATGTGGGCGTTCCGTGTCAATATAACACTCCCTACCCTTTCTGTCCATCGATTATTTGTGAACATGTCACCTGAATATGCGGATTGCTGACGCCGTATACAGCAAACAACTTGTCGACAAAAACACACAAGGAAATACGTTTGGAACTAAAATCAACTCTTGATTCAAACAAATACTTCAGCATTTCTAGATATTAAAATAGTTTTACAAATATTCTACGAGCATTGCATGGCAATTGTCTCATAATGGTAATACAGATACATAAAAAAGAGGTAAAATACACAATGCACAGTAACATTATCTGAACAAACACTTCATATGATGAATTACGGATATAATAAATCATTTAACCCTTTCCCTCATATAGACACTTTCTGACGCCTCCGCAGCAGACGGCTTTTTGAAAACATGGCAACAAAATAAGAAATTGCTCAAAACGATCTATTTCTCCTTTTTTCGACATGTTTTCACCTTTATTCTATTTTTTCCATATGTTTGCGGTACAGGTTCAAAGTCGACTGCTTCGAAAACAAATATGTTAATACCATTGTATGAGTCATATAAAATTAACGGTGCTACATGAAAACAAACCTTATCGTAAGTATTACACACGCGGAAGAAAGACCTGCATGCGCATCCATGCTCAGGATCCAAAATGATATATCTGTACAGAAGTTTCGTGTAACTATCCGTGACGTATTGGCGAACAGTGCAGAGCCGGATCAGACTGCGAATATGTGTTGGCTGATCTTGGTCTACAATGGTCGCGCATACCGTGCGGTTTGTTTTCGCAGAGCGCGGCCAGAACGAGCATTTTTCGTTGCATAGCATGTGGTGATTTATGATAATCATTCAATTCAAATGTTGATCGATTGTGATATGTCTACCAAGAAGAACGTCTTGAATTTATATTTGATTATGATATTTTTAGATTCGTTTGTTTTGAAAACCGACGCGGTAAAAACAAAACGTGTATATTTAACCCATTCCCTGATATAGACGCTTTCTGACGCCACTGCAGCAGACGGCTTTTTGAAAACATAGTGACAAAAGAAGAAATTGCTCAAAACGAGCAATTTCTCCTTTTGCCTCAAATTTTTGCCACTTTCAGTCATAGGTTATCCATTCAATTATGGAGATTTTCTATTTTTTGACAAAATATGTTCAAGGTCGTCTGGTGCAGAATTGTCGTATGAGGGAATGGTTAAATGTATTACTTAGGTACAGAGTCGTAAACGTTGTTCAAACACCGACTTTAAAAGAGTCGTTTTATCTAGAGGCGACAGGATAGTCTATATCAAGAATAAAGTCAACCTTTAACCCTTTCCCTCATATAGACGCTTTCTGACGCCTCTGCAGCAGACGGATTTTTGAAAACATAGTGACAAAAGAAAAAATTGCACAAAACGTGCAATTTCTCCTTTTTCCACAATGTTTTCCACTTTTGTCATAGATTATCCATTCAACTATGGAGATTTTCTATGTGTTGACAGAATAAGTTCAAAGTCGTCTGCTGCAGAATTGTCGTATGAGGGAAAGGGTTAACCCTTTCCCACATTAGACACACCTGCAACAGACGACTTTAACATATCTCTCTATCAATGAAATTTTAATAACTGTGGCAAAAGGAGAAATTGCTTATCATGAACAATTTCTTCTTTTGCCACAATGTTTTCAAAATTCATCTGCTGCAGAGGCGTCAGAAAGCGTCTACATGCCGGAAAGGGTTTCAAGTGTAAAACGTCGTTATTTGAAATGCGTGGCGAGCTCGATCGATAGCAGACAGATAACGAAACCAAAGTCCATAATGCTGGCAATTTGAATAACAAAATAGCGTCTACGACAAAATGCATAATTTATGACAATGGATTTACAGCAGTCTTGCATAGTCATATATATAAACCGCGCTTGGCTATTTGATGTCTTATTTAGTGTCCGTATCGACATTATAGGATTGATTGATTGGGGTTTAACGCCGTTTTTAAATAATCTTTCAGTCATATCACGGCAGACCAGTACTCCACACAACACATTCTCTAAGCAACTGGCTGCTTTTCCAAATAGACAGTTAGCCCATTTGGTGAAAGACGAATGGCGCTTGTCACAATTATAGGAAGGTAAATTTAGTTGAAACAGTGTAACAGTCACATCTGAAGTCAAATAGCATGTACCCGGACCGTGAAGACTGGGTTAGACTGTTGTGAAGTTTGTTGATTTAACCCTTTACCATAAACGACAAATTTGCAGAAAACGACTTCGAAAAATTCTCCGCAAAAAACATAAAAAACGCTTGGAAATAATATGATATTTATTGAACAGAGTTGAAAACATTGTGACAAATGAAGAAACTGCTAATTAACACTGTTGTTAGGTGATTACACCCCTGGTAAACGGTTAAAGGACAGTAACTGGCGAGGTGGGTAGGACGGCTCGGAGATGTAATGGATATCTGTAAGGTTAAAAGTGTAAATTCGTCACTTGACTAAGTCGACACAATGTGGATGTCAATTCCCAGATCTATCATGTTGTATTTAATTATCTGTTTCGTATTTCCCCTCCCCCATAGAATACTTGTTTGATGCATCTTAGAGTCAGACAGAATACATGAATGCATTATTTGAATGAATGAATGAATGAATGAATGAATGAAGGAAGGAAGGAAGGAAGGAAGGAAGGAAGGAAGGAAGGAAGGAAGAAAGGAAGGAAGGAAGGAAGGAAGGAAGGAAGGAAGGAAGGAAGGAAGGAAGGAAGGAAGGAAGGAAGGAAGGAAGGAAGGAAGGAAGGAAGGAAGGAAGGAAGGAAGGAAGGAAGGAAGGAAGGGAGGAAGGAATAAATGCGGTTTAACGTAGAAAAAGAAGTATTCGATATTTCTCCACTCCCTTACTTCCTGTTTATCGTTACATTTACGTGTTCTGTTTAAACCTTACTTGAAACACACACTTTAAGATATCTTCAACAGAAATTCTTAAAACAGTGAGTAAAAGTGAGAAGATTTATCAAAATGAGCAATTTTTATTTTCAAACATTCTTTAACAACGCTAGAATTGCACGTGCACTTGTCGAGATACTATAACACACTGTCCTGCAAAAAGATAGTTTCGAGTGTCATCTTATCAGAAAGACAGGTAAGGTGATGGGCAGGGAAATGGTTGTTATAATAATAATAATCTCATCCCAATGTCAACTGGTTTTATATTATCGCTTCAGGTGTCGATTTATACACATCACTAATATATTCGTGGATTTCTTTACGAGGCCTGTATTCTTTATAGGATCGGCGAAGATTAGCGAAATACTCTCTATTTGTTCACAAGAGAAACGAATGGACTCAAATTATAAAATATTAAACGCTAACGGCTTCAATAAATTGCTTCATACTTTCAATATTAAGCTATATAAATACGGCGATCTTGGTAAAAACATCCCTATAAAAATTCCGACCAGTGTTGATCAGGAAAAGCCTTTGCATTTGTGCAGCTTGTCAATGTTCACGAATAACTCACAGAATATTTCAGGAACTTTCTACCAAACATTGATCTTGCGTTTCTGATAGCATGCATATGCAGAATCGTCTAAATCTACACTTGTCATTGGAAACATGAGTTTGTTTCCTGTAGCACGGGTCGAGACTCAGTCCGTAACGATGATGACTATTGATCAAAGGGGCGTGAGTTTGAAACCCTGCTCGGTCATTCATTCTTTCCCGATGATTGACAAAAGTATTTCGTCTTCCACCAATGGGCTAAATTAACTACATTTATGTGGTAAGGTAGTCATTAACCTGGAAAGAATGTTGTGTGGAGAGGTAGTGCGGGAAAGCCAGGAAACAAACGTTAATTGAAAAGGTATTCGTGAAATAACCGAAATACTGTTGAAAACGACGACAATCCTTTCCCACATACAATGAATCTGACGCAGAGGATTTGGAAAACATATATTCTTCAGCAGAGTTGAAACAGTCTGGCGAAATGAGAAATTGCTCACTATGAGTTATTTCTTCTTCTTCCACTTCGCTTTCAAGGTCGTCCGTTGGAAGTTGGAAGTTGTAAGTTGGAAGTTGTAAGTTGTAAGTTGGAAGTTGTAAGTTGTAAGTTGGAAGTTGTAAGTTGGACGGGTTAAAACCCCAATCAATTATTCCACCAATCTGTAACACGTCTCATTATTATTGTTTTGATTCTCCAATATTGTATAGGAAAGTCCATTTTAAATACCAAAGTTACCATGTACTTCTATTTAATCTTACTCACTGACCTGATACTGAATACTATATATTGTATGTTTTCCTGCTTTCAATACATCTACGTAGAACATTGCAATATGTGGACAATTAAAAGCAACAGTTTGCTACAAATAATGAACCACTGTGAATACATTGAGTAATTTTGCCTTTTCCCGCAATGTTTTCAAATCGTTTTCTGATGAATAGGCGGCAGTAACTGTCTGCATCAAGATAAGGGTTGAATTTTAATGTCATACGCCGTTACTGATCATCGTCGTGTTATCAATTCTGAATACAGATGTTAAGTACCGTTCAAACATGAACGAAAGGAAACCAGCGTCATTCGTCTTTTGTTGCCGAGATTATTTCAAGATTTCCCCATGAAAGTTTGACCTTCTCTTTATATGCAAGAAAAATTAATTACGCTAAACTTTCACGTCCTTTTAAGCTCGGCTTCTAATCTATAGTCTGATATTTTAATGTACTAATAAGGAAGATTATGTAAACCCTTTCCCTGAAATAGATCGCTGTTGGCGACTTTACATAAGAAGATGTTTTAAAACGTTGTGGAAATAGGAGAACAAACTTAAACGAATTATGTTTACGTTTTCTAGTTTTCAACGCTGGTTCAAACGTCTATATACATGTACATTAAAGTTTTAGCATAAGCCGGTTTCCCCATTACATTATATGTGCATTTTAGACATTAATTTCAATCACAAATTATTTTAAGAACTATTTGTTTAATCGGAATAGACAAAATTGCGAACAAATTAACCATTCAATGTCATGCTTTTCAAGCTGCAAACTTAAAAGCGTCAAAAAGCATATTATGGAATGGGAAATAATCCAATCAGTGGGATGAATATGAACTGTTTTCCTTCGATATGGTTGTTTGTTTGAAATATCAGCACATTGTTTTGTAAATGATCGATAACTCCTTTGCCACCACCAGGTTCGGTTGTGATTTCTATGTATTTGTCGATCAGCATATTTTAGCATAGCACAATCCATCACAATGATAACAAAAATATCGTTCATATAAAGTATAACAAATTATGGTTTTACCCTTTCTCACTTGCAGAGAAACACTCTGACGAATGTACAGAAAACGGTGTTTGAAAACATTTCGGCAAAAAGGGAAATAGCTCATGAAGAGCAATTTCTCCTGTTGCCATAACATTTTAAACTTTATTCAAGAATTTTACTTTCAGTTTTGGTGATATTCCATGTTTGCCCTGGTTGTCTGTCGCTGAATTGTTGTGTGGAGGGAAGGACATTTCATTTCAATGTTATTTCATTGTGTAACTAGTTATACAGTTGAAATGTTTGTGAATTTTGGCACACATTTTAATGATGTAAACTATCAAGTTACATTTTAAGGTTATAGGCCAGCGACATTAAAAATCAATTAATTTTGGGAGCGGCATCTGTCAGTGGCAATTGTACTAACATATTTATGGCCACAATGCCCTTTACTTAAACTGAAATATCATGTGGTGCTCTTACACATTGCATTAACTATTTCCCATATGCGGACGACTGTTTAGGCATCTGCAGAGGACGACTGATGAAAACGTTGTTTGGAGAGGTTTAAATGCACAAAACTTTACCTTTCTGCATAAGGGTTTCATATGTATTCAATACATATACATATTTTACCTCAAATTCTTGTTCTATGTGGGAAAGGGTGAACATCTTAACGTGATTGAAATCAGTCAACATTAGTGTATATTTGATTACAACAATGATGAAAACCCAGATTTAAAATATTCATGAACTTGGTTTAACCAACACACTATTGAACAACTTCAAAATGGATTCCTGCTTCAGTGTTGTATGGCACTTAGATTGTGTAAACAAGAAAGTTAGCAAAACAGTTAAAAGTGAAATTATTTTGGGTCTATTTCGACATGTCAGATGTATATAAGTCTTTGTCGCAACTTTCAGTTGCTGCCCTGTTTGCCTAATGGGATATTGTTAGAATATCTTAAATATAAAAAAGAACTTGTTCAGTTATGAATAAAGTTCGATTTCAGACTACCGATAGTCCGACTGTCTCGCAAAATGTGACGCATTGGTTGATCTTAGCTTGATATAATTTCAAGTTTAATTATACCGCAATTACCTATTTATGTATGCATACTTTAATCATTACGAATTCAAGGAAGTATACATAAATGTACGTATTTAGGTTTGGTATACAAATAATGCGGATCTAATATTAATTATTTAAGTTTAGTACATCTCTCTCGCTCTCTCGTTCTCTCTCTCTCTGTCTCTCTATGTCCCCCTCTCTCTCTCTCTCTCTCTCTCTCTCTCTCTCTCTCTCTCTCTCTCTCTCTCTCTCTCTCTCTCTGTCTCTGTTTCTGTCTGTCTCTCTCTCTCTCTCTCTCTCTGTCTCTGTCTCTCTGTCTCTCTGTCTCTCTGTCTCTCTCTGTCTCTCTCTCTCTCTCTCTCTGTCTCTCTCTCTGTATCTCTCTCTCTGTCTCTCCCTCTGTCTCTCTCTCTGTCTCTGTATCTCTCTATCTCTCTGTCTGTCTGTCTCTCTCTCTGTCTCTCTGTCTCTCTGTCTCTCTCTCTCTGTCTCTGTCTCTGTCTCTCTCTCCTTGTCTCTCTCTCTCTCTCTCTCTCTCTCTCTCTCTCTCTCTCTCTCTCTCTCTCTGTGTGTCTCTGTCTCTGTCTCTGTCTCTGTGTGTGTGTGTGTGTGTGTGTGTGTGTGTGTGTGTGTGTGTGTGTGTGTGTGTGTGTGTGTGTGTGTGTGTGTGTGTGTGTGTCTCTCTCTCTCTCTCTCTCTCTGTCTCTCTGTCTCTCTGTCTCTCTCTGTCTCTCTGTGTGTCTCTCTCTATCTCTCTGTCTCTCTCTCTCTCTCTGTCTCTCTGTCTCTCTCTCTGTCTCTCTGTCTCTCTGTCTCTCTCTCTCTCTCTCTCTCTCTCTCTCTCTCCAAACTTAAGTATTTGTCTGTCTCTCTCTCCCCTCATCATTATGTTTGTGTTGTTCTTTCGTTATTTTGTATTATTATTATCATCATTATATGATATATTGATATTATTAGAAGTAATCGTCGTAGTAGTAGATTAACCACATACAGATATTTTAGTAGATGTTAGTAACAAAATTATATCATTAAATTACATACCTGATACAGCACATAGCACAAAGAATATCCAAACCACACTTTTCAACATTATTAATAACGCACTATGTCATCAACTCTAAAACGCACTAAAAATATGATCATCGACAATATATAGTCCGTTCACTATAACAACTCTATATAGCCTTTTTCTGTTTTATAATAAACACAGGATGTTGGTACTTTCACTACTTTAATATTCCATCCGCTCGCGAAGCCAATTATTTTCAGATTAAAAACCTTACGCACTCTCGCTGCAGTTTTAACAATATCCGTCCCATATAACTTTCTTTCTACGATTGATAAAACTCGACGAGAGAGTAGAGATCTATAAATAGATTTGACAGTAGTGTTCATTTCAGCGTGTCCGTCACAGTTGATTAAACTGACGTAAGTTGATGGTTTAAATAAACATTAAAAAAACCGACGAGCAATGATATCAAACCACATATTTGATAAGAAACAGAAAACATAAACTTCACTGTCCCATTTGGTCGGTGTTCATGAATTTCGAAAATGTGTAATGTGACCCTTTCTTCAATTTCGGGGCATCTGCAGCAGCCACCTTTAACCCTTTCCCTCATACGACAATTCTGCAGCAGACGACTTTGATCGTAGTTTGTCAAAACATAGAAAATCTCAACCTATGACAAAAAGTGGAAAACATTGTGGCAAAAGGAGACATTGCACGTTTTGTGCAATTTCTTCTTTTGTCACTATGTTTTCAAAAAGCCGTCTGCTGCAGAGGCGTCAGAAAGCGTCTATATGAGGGAAAGGGTTAAAAAAAATGCAAATGTGCTCATAATGAGTTATTTCTCATTTAGTTTCATTGTCTCCGTCTACTATTTCATTGGATTTTACTTTCTTGTCCAGTGAGTGTTCATATATAGTTGCATAACTACTATCAAATTATTATGCTGTATGAGGGAAAGGGTTAAATATAAATGTTCAACCTCATGTCCGTTCATCGGTCCTTTGATCCAGGAAAGCTCAAAACTGAAATACGTAATACTTTAACACTGGTAGAAAATGTCTTCCTCTTTTGGCGCTCAGGATTGTGGGGTTACGTCCAACTCATTTGTGTTAGGATCAATCTATATCGACCAGGAGTACTGGTAACTTACACTGGGATTGATGGATGGATTGATTGATTGATTGATTGGGGTTTAACGCCGTTTTTCAACAATTTAACAGTTTTATCACGTCGGCCAGTTCACCTACTGGCTGATTTTCCACAAAGACTGTTAGCCCATTGGTGAAAGACGAACGACGCTTGTCAAATGTCGGAATGAATGTTGGCCGAGCTGGGGGGTTCGAACTCACAACCCCTGGATTGACAGCCCGCGTCGCTCCCGACTGAGCTACCGAGGTAACACCGTGATATAACTTAAACAGTGTTTAAAGCGGAGTAAAACACCATACAAACAAATCAAAACGGAGGTGGGGTTTTTCCGCTTTTTAAGGTATAAGAATTTTGTCCGTCAAAATTAAACTGAATTGTGCACTCTGATTGTAGCCGCATTTTTGCTTCGTTGAAAACCTTCACTATTTCAAATCACAATGTGAACAATGTTGGGGGGGGGGGGGGGGGGATTTTGTTCGGTATTTGGGGATTTTTATTTTGTAAAATGCTGTTTATATAAACGATACAAGAAAGGTTTCCAGAATTGAATTTATAAACAAGAGCACGTGTAGCTTGTAAATAGCGCAATACCATAGTACTGTCACCACAAAATCTGCCTCGATCCCGCATACACCAATCTATAAGTTTTTCATGAAAGATTAGTTAGGATATCATAGTGTGGAATCTCAAACTAATCTTGCTTTTATCCAAGGATGTCTAAATGCTGAAAGGTTTACCAAATTTAAACCATTTATCACATACAATAAATCTTTAGCAAATAGAAACTCTAAAAAAAGATGAATAATAATCATTGAAAACAGTAGATCTATATTATTTCATGAAATCCAAACGTACTTGGCATGTGAGATCAGTGTAGAACCGGATCAACCAGCGCACCAACAGTCTGATCTGGCTCTTCACTGTTCGCCAAATAGTCTCAGGTTTCAAGGATATTCTGTACAGTAGCTTTCATTTGGAGTAGAGTCGTTAGGGACAGGTTACGATACGTCTGGATCAGATCCATTTTGATTCTTTAGCTTATATGCGTGGAACAATTATAGAGCACTGCTGTTATTCCTTTTATCTATGATGTAATTACGTTAAGGTTGATTTTCCTAGAGCACTACTGTTGTATGTTTTATAATTACATTAAGGTTTGTTTTCATAGAGCACAGCTGTTGTATGTGTTATAATTACGTTAAGGTTGATTTGCATAGAGCACTGCTGTTGTATGTGTTATAATTACATTAAGGTTTATTTTCATAGAGCACTGCTGTTGTATGTGTTATAATTACGTTAAGGTTTATTTTCATAGAGCACTGCTGTTGTATGTGTTATAATTACGTTAAGGTTGATTTTCATAGAGCACTACTGTTGTATGTGTTATAATTACATTAAGGTTTGTTTTCATAGAGCACTGCTGTTGTATGTGTTATAATTACATTAAGGTTGATTTTCATAGAGCACTGCTGTTGTATGTGTTATAATTACATTAAGGTTTGTTTTCATAGAGCACTGCTGTTGTATGTGTTATAATTACATTAAGGTTGATTTTCATAGAGCACTGCTGTTGTATGTGTTATAATTACGTTAAGGTTGATTTTCATAGAGCACTGCTGTTGTATGTGTTATAATTACATTAAGGTTGATTTTCATAGAGCACTGCTGTTGTATGTGTTATAATTACATTAAGGTTGATTTTCATAGAGCACTGCTGTTGTATGTGTTATAATTACATTAAGGTTGAGTTTCATAGAGCACTGCTGTTGTATGTGTTATAATTACGTTAAGGTTTGTTTTCATAGAGCACTGCTGTTGTATGTGTTATAATTACGTTAAGGTTTGTTTTCATAGAGCACTGCTGTTGTATGTGTTATAATTACATTAAGGTTGAGTTTCATAGAGCACTGCTGTTGTATGTGTTATAATTACGTTAAGGTTGATTTTCATAGAGCACTGCTGTTGTATGTGTTATAATTACGTTAAGGTTGATTTTCATAGAGCACTGCTGTTGTATGTGTTATAATTACATTAAGGTTGATTTTCATAGAGCACTGCTGTTGTATGTGTTATAATTACGTTAAGGTTGATTTTCATAGAGCACTGCTGTTGTATGTGTTATAATTACATTAAGGTTGATTTTCATAGAGCACTGCTGTTGTATGTGTTATAATTACGTTAAGGTTGCTTTTCATAGAGCACTGCTGTTGTTTGTGTTATAATTACATTAAGGTTGAGTTTCATAGAGCACTGCTGTGGTATGTGTTATAATTACATTAAGGTTGATTTTCATAGAGCACTACTCTTGTATGTGTTATAATTACGTTAAGGTTGATTTTCATAGAGCACTGCTGTTGTATGTGTTATAATTACATTAAGGTTGATTTTCATAGAGCACTGCTGTTGTATGTGTTATAATTACATTAAGGTTGATTTTCATTGAGCACTGCTGTTGTATGTGTTATAATTACGTTAAGGTTGATTTTCATAGAGCACTGCTGTTGTATGTGTTATAATTACATTAAGGTTGATTTTCATAGAGCACTGCTGTTGTATGTGTTATAATTACGTTAAGGTTGATTTTCATAGAGCACTGCTGTTGTATGTGTTATAATTACATTAAGGTTGATTTTCATAGAGCACTGCTGTTGTATGTGTTATAATTACATTAAGGTTGATTTTCATAGAGCACTGCTGTTGTATGTGTTATAATTACATTAAGGTTTGTTTTCATAGAGCACTGCTGTAGTATGTGTTATAATTACATTAAGGTTTGTTTTCATAGAGCACTGCTGTAGTATGTGTTATAATTACATTAAGGTTTGTTTTCATAGAGCACTGCTGTTGTATGTGTTATAATTACATTAAGGTTTGTTTTCATAGAGCACTGCTGTTGTATGTGTTATAATTACGTTAAGGTTGATTTTCATAGAGCACTGCTGTTGTATGTGTTATAATAACATTAAGGTTGATTTTCATAGAGCACTGCTGTTGTATGTCTTATAATTACATTAAGGTTGATTTTCATAGAGCACTGCTGTTGTATGTGTTATAATTACATTAAGGTTGATTTTCATAGAGCACTGCTGTTGTATGTGTTATAATTACATTAAGGTTGATTTTCATAGAGCACTGCTGTTGTATGTGTTATAATTACATTAAGGTTGATTTTCATAGAGCACTACTGTTGTATATGTTATAATTACATTAAGGTTGATTTTCATAGAGCACTGCTGTTGTATGTGTTATAATTACATTAAGGTTGATTTTCATAGAGCACTGCTGTTGTATGTGTTATAATTACATTAAGGTTTGTTTTCATAGAGCACTGCTGTTGTATGTGTTATAATTACATTAAGGTTTGTTTTCATAGAGCACTGCTGTTGTATATGTTATAATTACATCAAGGTTGATTTGCATAGAGCACTGCTGTTGTATGTGTTATAATTACATTAAGGTTGATTTTCATAGAGCACTGCTGTTGTATGTGTTATAATTACATTAAGGTTTGTTTTCATAGAGCACTGCTGTTGTATATGTTATAATTACATTAATGTTTGTTTTCATAGAGCACTGCTGTTGTATATGTTATAATTACATTAAGGTTGATTTTCATAGAGCACTGCTGTTGTATGTGTTATAATTACATTAAGGTTGATTTTCATAGAGCACTGCTGTTGTATGTGTTATAATTACATTAAGGTTTGTTTTCATAGAGCACTGCTGTTGTATATGTTATAATTACATCAAGGTTGATTTGCATAGAGCACTGCTGTTGTATGTGTTATAATTACATTAAGGTTGATTTTCATAGAGCACTGCTGTTGTATGTGTTATAATTACATTAAGGTTTGTTTTCATAGAGCACTGCTGTTGTATATGTTATAATTACATTAATGTTTGTTTTCATAGAGCACTGCTGTTGTATATGTTATAATTACATTAAGGTTGATTTTCATAGAGCACTGCTGTTGTATGTGTTATAATTACATTAAGGTTGATTTTCATAGAGCACTGCTGTTGTATGTGTTATAATTACATTAAGGTTTGTTTTCATAGAGCACTGCTGTTGTATATGTTATAATTACATTAATGTTTGTTTTCATAGAGCACTGCTGTTGTATGTGTTATAATTACGTTAAAGTTGATTTTCATAGAGCACTGCTGTTATATGTGTTATAATTACATTAAGGTTGATTTTCATAGAGCACTGCTGTTGTATGTGTTATAATTACATTAAGGTTGAGTTTCATAGAGCACTATAATTACATTAAGGTTTGTTTTCATAGAGTACTGCTGTTGTATGTGTTATAATTACGTTAAGGTTGATTTTCATAGAGCACTGCTGTTGTATGTGTTATACTTACATTAAGGTTGATTTTCATAGAGCACTGCTGTTGTATGTGTTATAATTACGTTAAGGTTGATTTTCATAGAGCACTGCTGTTGTATGTGTTATAATTACATTAAGGTTGAGTTTCATAGAGCACTATAATTACATTAAGGTTTGTTTTCATAGAGCACTGCTGTTGTATGTGTTATAATTACATTAAGGTTGATTTTCATAGAGCACTGCTGTTGTATGTATTATAATTACATTAAGGTTTGTTTTCATAGAGCACTGCTGTTGTATATGTTATAATTACATTAATGTTTGTTTTCATAGAGCACTGCTGTTGTATGTGTTATAATTACATTAAGGTTGATTTTCATAGAGCACTGCTGTTGTATGTGTTATAATTACGTTAAGGTTGATTTTCATAGAGCACTGCTGTTGTATGTGTTATAATTACGTTACGGTTGATTTTCATAGAGCACTGCTGTTGTATGTGTTATACTTACGTTAAGGTTGATTTTCATAGAGCACTGCTGTTGTATGTGTTATAATTACATTAAGGTTTGTTTTCATAGAGCACTGCTGTTGTATGTGTTATAATTACATTAAGGTTGATTTTCATAGAGCACTGCTGTTGTATGTGTTATAATTACATTAAGGTTGATTTTCATAGAGCACTGCTGTTGTATGTGTTATAATTACGTTAAGGTTGATTATCATAGAGCACTGCTGTTGTATATGTTATAATTACGTTAAGGTTGATTTTCATAGAGCACTGCTGTTGTATGTGTTATAATTACATTAAGGTTGATTTTCATAGAGCACTGCTGTTGTATGTGTTATACTTACGTTAAGGTTGATTTTCATAGAGCACTGCTGTTGTATGTGTTATAATTACGTTAAGGTTGATTTTCATAGAGCACTGCTGTTGTATGTGTTATAATAACATTAAGGTTGATTTTCATAGAGCACTGCTGTGGTATGTGTTATAATTACATTAAGGTTGATTTTCATAGAGCACTGCTGTTGTATGTGTTATAATTACGTTAAGGTTGATTTTCATAGAGCACTGCTGTTGTATGTGTTATAATTACATTAAGGTTTGTTTTCATAGAGCTCTGCTGTTGTATGTGTTATAATTACGTTAAGGTTGATTTTCATAGAGCACTGCTGTTGTATGTGTTATAATTACGTTAAGGTTGATTTTCATAGAGCACTGCTGTTGTATGTGTTATAATTACATTAAGGTTGATTTTCATAGAGCACTGCTGTTGTATGTGTTATAATTACGTTAAGGTTGATTTTCATAGAGCACTGCTGTTGTATGTGTTATAATTACATTAAGGTTGATTTTCATAGAGCACTGCTGTTGTATGTGTTATAATTACATTAAGGTTTGTTTTCATAGAGCACTGCTGTTGTATGTGTTATAATTACATTAAGGTTTGTTTTAATAGAGCACTGCTGTTGTATGTGTTATAATTACGTTAAGGTTTGTTTTCATAGAGCACTGCTGTTGTATGTGTTATAATTACATTAAGGTTTGTTTTCATAGAGCACTGCTGTTGTATGTGTTATAATTACGTTAAGGTTGATTTTCATAGAGCACTGCTGTTGTATGTGTTATAATTACATTAAGGTTGATTTTCATAGAGCACTGCTGTTGTATGTGTTATAATTACATTAAGGTTGATTTTCATAGAGCACTGCTGTTGTATGTGTTATAATTACGTTAAGGTTGATTTTCATAGAGCACTGCTGTTGTATATGTTATAATTACATTAAGGTTGATTTTCATAGAGCACTGCTGTTGTATGTGTTATAATTACATTAAGGTTGAGTTTCATAGAGCACTATAATTACATTAAGGTTGATTTTCATAGAGCACTGCTGTTGTATGTGTTATAATTACGTTAAGGTTTGTTTTCATAGAGCACTTCTGTTGTATGTGTTATAATTACATTAAGGTTTGTTTTCATAGAGCACTGCTGTTGTATATGTTATAATTACATTAAGATTTGTTTTCATAGAGCACTGCTGTTATACCTGTTTTACGTGTTATAATTACGTTAAGGTTGATTTTCATAGAGCACTGCTGTTGTATGTGTTATAATTACATTAAGGTTGATTTTCATAGAGCACTGCTGTTATAAATACGTTAGGGTTGGTTTTCCTAAAGCACTGCTGTTATACCTGTTATATGTGTTATAATTACGTTAAGGTTGATTTTCATAGAGCATTGCTGTTATACCTGTTTTAGGTGTTATAATAACGTTAATGTTGATTTTCATAGAACACTGCTGTTATACCTGTTTTACGTGTTATACTTACGTTAAGGTTGATTTTCATAGAGCACTGCTGTTATACCTGTTTTACGTGTTATAATTACGTTAAGATTTGTTTTCATAGAGCACTGCTGTTATACCTGTTTTACGTGTTATAATTACGTTAAGATTTGTTTTCATAGAGCACTGCTGTTATACCTGTTTTACGTGTTATAATTACGTTAAGTTTGGTTTCATAGAGCACTGCTGTTATACCTGTTGTACGTGTTATAATTACGTTAAGGTTGATTTTCATAGAGAACTGCTGTTATACCTGTTTTACGTGTTATAATTACGTTAAGATTTGTTTTTATAGAGCACTGCTGTTATACCTGTTTTACGTGTTATAATTACGTTAAGATTTGTTTTCATAGAGTACTGCTGTTATACCTGTTTTACGTGTTATAATTACGTTAAGGTTGGTTTAATAGAGCACTGCTGTTATACCTGTTTTACGTGTCATAATTACGTTAAGATTTGTTTTCATAGAGCACTGCTGTTATACCTGTTTTACGTGTTATAATTACGTTAAGGTTGGTTTCATAGAGCACTGCTGTTATACCTGTTTTACGTGTTATAATTACGTTAAGGTTGATTTTCATAGAGAACTGCTGTTATACCTGTTTTACGTGTTATAATTACGTTAAGATTTGTTTTTATAGAGCACTGCTGTTATACCTGTTTTACGTGTTATAATTACGTTAAGATTTGTTTTCATAGAGTACTGCTGTTATACCTGTTTTACGTGTTATAATTACGTTAAGGTTGGTTTCATAGAGCACTGCTGTTATACCTGTTTTACGTGTCATAATTACGTTAAGATTTGTTTTCATAGAGCACTGCTGTTATACCTGTTTTACGTGTTATAATTACGTTAAGATTTGTTTTCATAGAGCACTGCTGTTATACCTGTTTTACGTGTTATAATTACGTTAAGATTTGTTTTCATAGAGCACTGCTGTTATACCTGATTTACGTGTTATACTTACGTTAAGGTTGATTTTCATAGAGCACTGCTGTTATACCTGTTTTACGTGTTATAATTACGTTAAGATTTGTTTTCATAGAGCACTGCTGTTATACCTGTTTTACGTGTTATAATTACGTTAAGATTTGTTTTCATAGAGCACTGCTGTTATACCTGTTTTACGTGTTATAATTACGTTAAGGTTGGTTTCATAGAGCACTGCTGTTATACCTGTTTTACGTGTTATAATTACGTTAAGATTTGTTTTCATAGAGCACTGCTGTTATACCTGTTTTACGTGTTATAATTACGTTAAGATTTGTTTTTATAGAGCACTGCTGTTATACCTGTTTTACGTGTTATAATTACGTTAAGATTTGTTTTCATAGAGCACTGCTGTTATACCTGTTTCACGTGTTATAATTACGTTAAGGTTGGTTTCATAGAGCACTGCTGTTATACCTGTTTTACGTGTTATAATTACGTTAAGATTTGTTTTCATAGAGCGCTGCTGTTATAACTACGTTAGGGTTGGTTTTCCTAAAGCACTGCTGTTATACCTGTTATATGTGTTATAATTACGTTAATTAAGATTTGTTTTCATAGAGCAATGCTGTTTTATATGAGGCGCCGTTTTACTATTTATTCCTTATTTTTTGATATCAAAAATTCTATTTTTTGATATCAGAAAATGGATTTCTTGATATCAAGAAATAAAGAGTATTTTCTGATATCAAAAAATAGATTTTCTAATATCAAAAATTCATTTTTTGATATCAGAAAAATCTATTTTTTGATATCAGGAATTCGATTTTTTGATATCAGAAAATATTCATTATTTTCTGATATCAAGAAATTGATTTCCTGATATCAAAAAATGATTTTCTGATATCAAAAAATCAAATTCCTGATATCAAAAAATATCAAGAAATATGCTCTTTTTTTCTATGAGGCGCCGTTTTACTATTTATCCCTTATTTTTTGATATCAGGAATTCGATTTTTTGAT